>CM046866.1:19733333-19756715 GCA_025617745.1 Heliocidaris erythrogramma | reverse complement strand
CCCTGCTTTTGAAACCAAATGTCGCACAACTCAAAGAAAAAAAATATTGATCTACCCCTCCCCCACTTTCAAATTTTATGACAGTTTGCCATTTTGCATCACTCATACAGTCTTACAATCTACTGAATTTATTTATTTGTGCATGCTTCAGGAATCATATTTACAATCACAATACAACAAAGTATTACACAGTAATATTGTTTCATATTGAAACACACAGAGGTTTGGCAAAATAAGCTATAAGCTTGAGAGGTATTGCCACACCTGCATACTTAAAACAAACAATATAAACGGGTAAAACCATTATAATAAAATAAACATAAATCAAAACGAACCTTAAAATGGTAAACGAGATAATAAAAACAAAAGAGGAAAAAAAAACAAAAAAGAATATGGAAATATACAAAAGAAAAGAAAAGAAAAGAACCCTATATAGTTAGTAAGTTATAAAGATATAGATTTACATGTACACCCAGAGAAATTCACAACGCTTGTAAGAATCTATATAAAGTGAGAATACCCAGAACTGATGGATACAGAAACAGCACTAGTTACATATGTGAGATAAGCATGCATTTAACACTGCTTTTGAAGGAGTGTATGGTCAATAAGTTACGAGTTTCATTTGGTAATGAGTTCCAAACATCTGGGCCATAATGCCGTACAGATTTATGTGCTAACACTGTGCGGGGGTTGGATAAATGAATGTTTGCTGATTGTCTAGTCCGATAAGAATGAATTTCGTCATTTCTTTGGAACATTGAACAAAAGGTCGCAGGCAAGAGCTTGGTGTTATAACGATACATAAATGTTGACATTTGAAGGAAATTAATGTCACAGACTGGCAGAGTTTTCAGTTTAATAAACAGGGGATGTGTGTGGTCAAGGTAACCAGCACCAGCACATATTCGAATTGCTTTCTTTTGTAGCATGAGAATATTATCGGTTGTACCCTTGGATGTAGCCCAAAGGATATTACAATAGGAAATATATGGTAGAATAAGAGTGTTGTATAAAGTAAATAATGTTCTGGAGGGTACAATATACCTAACCCTATATAAAATACCAATGCCACGAGAAATCGGTGTCCTTATGTGCTGCAAGTGATCTCCCCATTGAGTTTTTCATTTATCAGAACACCAAGGAACTTCGTACATGTTTTCTGCTCTAATAGGACATCATCAAGTTTGATGGAAAGATTTTGTTGACATGATTTTTTACCCTTGAAATGAATAAAATTAGTTTTTTGCAGTTGAGAGACAGCATATTACTTCGAAAACCAATTCGCTATTTTTGGCAGTTCCGAGTTAACTCGGTTTTCTAGTAAATTTATGTCTCGATGAGAAAGGAATACACTCGTATCATCAGCAAATAAAATGTAATTCAACAAAGTGGATACATTACATAAGTCATTAATATATATAAGAAAAAGCAGTGGCCCTAGTATGGAACCTTGAGGCACCCCACATCTTAAAGTGATATATCAGAATTGACAAAATTATAACAGGTGTATTGCCTCCTCTGTGAAAGGTAGCTGGAGAACCATTCTAAAGCAATGCCTCTTACCCCATAGTGTTCAAGTTTATATAAGAGTATGGAATGATCAAGTGTGTCAAAAGCTTTGCTCAGATCCATGAACACACCTATAGTGTGTTCCCGAGTTGCCAAGGCTCCAGAAACAAAGTCATAAAATCTCACCAACGCAAGGTCAGTAGAGTGAGACTTTCTAAATCCAAACTGGTTAGGATTAAGTAATTTGTTTTTGTCAAGAAAGCCGATGAGTCTATTATAAACAATTCTCTCTAGGATTTTGAGAAGCTAGGTAGAATTGATATTGGTCTGTAGTTATTAATACTAGAAGTGCTATCTCTCTTATGAACAGGGATAACCTTTGCCAGTTTGAAATGACAAGAAACACACCAGATGAGAGAGAAAGGTTACAAATGTGCACCAAAGGTATCAAGATCGAACCAATAATTTGCTTTAGAAAAGCTGAACTAATTTCATCATGACCCAAAGCCCTACTATTCCTAAGCGAAGAAACAATATTTAATATTTCAAAATAATCTGTTGGCTTAAGGAAAAGTGACACCTGGGTCTTCCCGTGATTTAGAAGATGGTCCTTGAAATTCATGCCGTGGAATTTATTTTCTTTGCTTGATTTGGGCCTATATTCACAAAATAATTGTTGAATGCATTAGCAATATCTTCAATATTTGATATTTCATTACCATTATGGACAATTTTTTGGCAGATTCCGCCTTCCGTCGCTTGCACAATAAATCCTTAACAATTCTCCAAGTAGATGACATGTTGCCTTTAACATTTTCAAAATGTTTTGAGTAGTAAAGGCATCGTGATGATCTAATGATCGACGTCAACTTATTACGATATTTCTTATATTTATCTTTATTTTCTTGAGAAGGTTTCTTAACGCTTCTTTTATATAAAATATTCCTTCTTTTGATAGATTGAATGATCCCTTTTGTTATCCACGGATGTTTACCAGATTTCTTAATAGATGATTTCACCAAAGGAATCAGTTTATCAAAGTGACGGTAAAATGTACTTGTAAACAGATCATAGGCTTTTTCAACATCGTTACATCCCAGTACATCATGCCAGTCCTCTGACAGAAAAGCTTCATTTAGATGAGAAATGTTTTCTTCAGTAAAATTTCGTTTCATACTATTTTCGCGTTTTCTAGGAATGTCATAGTGTACATCATAAAGCAAACAAAATACAGGTAGATGATCAGAAATTTCACAATAGAATAAACCAGACTGAAACGAACTTTTTACACTTTTTACAAAAATGTTATCGAGAAGTGTTGATGACCGGTCTCCTATTCTTGTTGGTTTATCAATCATTACTTTGAATGCATTTGAATCTAAGATATTCTGGAGACAGATAGTCTTTGAAGTAATAGCCAAGAAATCTATATTAAAATCACCCATTATACAAACAGACTTATCAGATGTATTAACTGCTTCCATGAGCGATTCAAGATCATTAAGAAAAGTATCAACATCATTGCTTGGTGGTCTGTACACTATACACACAATAAAATTCTTCTCAGCGGGGCAGATCTACCTCTATACATAAGAGTTCAGCACTCTGATTTGAGAACGAGAGATCATCTCTGACTTTAAAGTTAATTTGTCAGAGATATACAAAAGGACACCACCACCTCTTCCTTCTGGTCTGTCTTTACGAGCTATGTTGTACCCCTCCAATGTAAACAGAGGGAGATGATGGATTTAACCACGTCTCAGAAATACCTACAATGGAGCAATCAAATTTCAATGAGGATAGCAATAAATACTTTCAAAGTTTTTGGATAGGCTTCTGGCATTACAATGTAAGAAACTCAAGCACTGCGAATGATGAGTTTGAATATCATTTATGACAGGGTTATACTCATTAGGAACATAATACCTACAATCAATACTTTCTTGTAAATCATACTCTTCAAGCATCATTTAAGCACACCAATGTATTATTCCAAATTGACGAACACACTGCATGATCTGGTGTCATGATGGGGATATGTATCTGGTACAAGTTACAACTAATAAGGGGTAGCATAAAAGAAAGTGGAAGACAATAATATATATACAAGTCTTGTACACAAGAAGTATACAAGTATATACAAATAAACACACAATCATTCATATGTGGGGCTGTGTCAAAATCGGCACCTCTACTAAGATAAATATTTATAAATAACTTGTGTATGGCTCTGTTTCAGATCAAAGGTATTTAACTAGGTGGACAAAATGACAAATTTTAGAATTATGTTTTTCACTTTGAAACCTTTGCAGAAATGTTGCCTAGGGTTCAAATTATAAGAAAAAAATAGTGGCCGAGCTTAAACTTTTTTAGTTTGATTGGTACAGGGTAGCAAACTTTAGAAAAACTGAAATTAGAGTCCTGAGGTCAATCTAAGAGTTGACTTTTTTAATTGTACATTTCATTTTCTAATGCTTGTCATATGTGACCCAGCACCACAAAACCACCAAAAAGTCTCAACCCGTGATTTTGTGTAAACAGCTGAAATGGAAATTGGGTTGGAAAATTTTATTTTCGGACTTTTGGTTTTTCTGTTCTTTTCTGTACCTTATATCAAAATCTGGAAGCTTAAAAGTAGAAGATGAGTTTTTAACAGTTTTCCTAGACCAGTTTTTTGGCGCACAGCTTCGGTTTCTTCCCAATTCTTCACCATCCTGTATGATTTTTTTTTTAATCGGTACCGCTCACCCTCGTAAAATCACTGCACTCTCGGGTCTTAAATTACCTTTTCCCTAATGATTTTCAGCAATTTCATCATACTGAAATATTACAGTTCATCAATAGCCACGAAAGCAAATTACAGAGCAGTTTTAAGTTCCATTTCGATGACGAAACAGAATCTGAAAAAGAATTTGTTGCTAACAAACGATCAAGTTTATTCATGTGAGCAAGGAAAGAGTATCTAAGTTCTACGCGAAACAAATTGCATATAGGTTAATCAATGTGAACAAGAAAAAAGAGTAGGTTCTATTTAACTAATTATAGGCTAAATTACAAGTTCAGTGTATGATAACAGAAGGACTACACAGGTAACAAACCAGTATTATGTAACAGGGAACAAAAAGTAGACACCCCAATGGAGTGAATAGGCATTGTCTTGTGCACATGTCAGGCCACCGAGGTGCGCTTAATCTCCCATTATTAATATTAATAATAATATACATTATTTATAAAGCGCTTATTACTACTGTTTCTAAGCGCTGAAGGAAGAGAATTACACATGTATTAAAGAATGATGTCATTTAAAATGGAGCAGAATACACAAAATGCATAATACATCTTACATATAAATTATAACCAAGTAACATAAAACCAATAAGTATATACACAAATTAATGCAAATTACAGATCCTGAGTGAACAGATGGGTTTTGAGTAAATTTTTGAATGAGTCTACTGTACATGTAGGTGCTTCACGGACGTGGATTGGTAAGTTGTTCCAGAGTGTCGGTGCGATAATACTGAAGGCACGGTCGCCATAACGAGTACGGTTGCGCGGTGCTGGTGAAAGTGAAAGTGCATTGGAGTGGGAACGAAGGCATCTGGTTGTAGAAGAAGAAGATATAGACCGAAGGGAAACTAGATGATGGAGGTAGGATGGGGCTATATTGTGGACAATCTTGTAGGTCAGGAGTAGAACTTTGAGTTTGAAGATAGGCAGTGGCTATTCTTACGACGAGTCGTAAGAATAATTTTCCGGCTATTCTTACGACATGCGCATACGCTCCATTTTCGTACTCTGCACACACTTAAAAAAATAACTAAAAATTTCTCTGTCTCTGTTTTCTCTGTCTCCTCAGCCTTTTCCATATTATATCTGTAATTCTGTAGAGAGAAAACATCGGTTAGTAACAAATGAAAAAAACGACAAATGACAAAGCTGGGAATCGAACCTGGGTCCTCGATATTGCCAGTCCTCTGACTTAACGATGTACCTGTGAGAACGAGTTGACATCGAAGGTGTTCAAAACATATAAATACCCTAACCCTAACCCTAACCCTAACCCTATTCTTACGACGGCGCAGAGTACAAAAATGGAGCGTGTTCGCGTGTCGTAAGAATACGACTCGTCGTAAGAATAGCCACTGCCTTGAAGATAATGCGGTGGTGAATCTGTAGCCAGTGCAGTGATTTGATGACAGGTGTGATATGCACATGTTTCTTGGTACGGGTGGTACGGGTGACGAGGCGTGCAGCAGTGTTCTGGATGCGTTGGAGCGGGGCAAGACGGGAGCGAGGGAGGCCAGCAAGGAGGTTGTTACAGTAGTCCATGTGCGAAGAAACAAATGCGTGTACCAGTTTTTCTGGAGGTCAAATCCCATCAAATCAACTCCATGACAGTCATAACTGTTGTCGGCGATCTACGGAAATGTCATGGACCTGACAAACTGTTAAAACGACAACTCAATGATATCGATACTCACCGGCGAAAAAACATAGTCTTTATCACAATCCATTGGAATTATCGTCAATTACCCAAACAAATTTTGAGGCTCAGTTTTTCCCGAACTATTCCAAAATGTCAAAAATGGCAGCGAAGATGAATGCTGGTGATACAAACATCCGGTTTACATGAAAATATGTGGTACTTATGGCATCTTAGAATTTATAAAATTGAGAAAACTCGAGGAGGCTTTTGCGATGTACGAATTTAGATTTACAAATAATTTCTTGGTACTGCAAAATTTCAATATGGCACGAAAAAGAGACATGATAACGAAGCTTTTCGACCTGCACTCATCAGGTTATCACGCAGGTATATAACAAATTACTTGAAATCAACTATATTATACTCGGTGAACCCGGTCTCGGTTGCGTCCGGTTTGTAGGTAATAGGATACCGTAATTGACTAATTATGGAAAGAAGACCCAAATCGTGTTCACTTTAGTAAGTTTAGAGAAAATGATTAAATTAAGATATTTTATGAGCCAACTTTTAATATTTATTCATCAAAAGATATGTTATTCATATCAAAGCATTGCGTGAAAAGGGAAAATATAGGGCCTTAGGGGAAATACATACATGATAAATTGTCGTCGTTCACATGGCTCTGTATATACATGTACAGACTGTTCCATTTTTTATGCTGATTCTATGGTAACCGGATGTGGGTATTTTTAATATTAATCTCATTTACTTGTTGGGGGGTCAAGAAGCTATAAGAACATATTGTCCGTCTGTACAATATTATAATACGAACATTAGTAACACTATTTGCATGAATCGATAAAAGAATGGTGAAGGATAGTTCTTGGAGATCAGGAAATAAATGTTCTCTAGAGTCTTAATTTACATTTGTTTTTTTTCGCAGCCCAAGGCCATAGACTAACTAAAACAGGAAAAGCTGGCTTGTGATGGCGTTCTAAAAAGATATGACATGACACGTTGACAGGTCTGGAGTACCGACAAGTCACTTGTCAGCGAAGTTGGAGGGTCAAGAAGCCATAAGTTATTGTCCGTCTGTACAATATTATAATACGAACATTAGTAACACTATTTGATAAAAGAATGGTGAAGGATAGTTCTTGGAGATCAGGAAATAAATGTTCTCTAGAGTAGCTAAACCCACAGACGCTAGATGGTGCTATCGCGCAAGTACACCCATAACGAATGCGTGATTCGGCCCGCTATGCATGCACACACTTCCGATACCGCCTGTGTTAAGCGAATGACAAGCGAATGAATCTGAGATTTTTTCTTTCTGTGATTGGTCCCCCTATGTTTATCAATGACGTATTCTGCATGTGTGTGAGTTCGTCGATCCGGGGATGCCCTTTGCATCCCACCAAACCCAGGATTTTTTCCCTGAAGGAGCTAAGAAGTGGCGGTATGTATGCATTTTTAGGCATTTTTATCGCTATTTACCTTGTTATTGTATAATTTGAGTAATGAATTTTAGTCGAATGTGTCAGAATCTTTGTATTTTATGGCAGTTGAGTTCGTTATCTATCGATGAGTCATCGAATAACCGCGCCGCAGTGAATCGCCTATGCATGTGAGAGGCATAGATATGGGCTTTTCATGCAGTCAGCCTCGATTTTGGGGGAATTTCTTCCAATTTATTCGCGTGCGCACATGATGATCGTTTTGACTATCGATAGTACATTCCTTATAAAGCCATGTACGCGCTGCGCGAAGAATATGTCAACGTATTTTTCAGCACATGATATGGAATATTTAGCCCTCATTTTTCACTATTTATGATATTTTCAGGTAGGCCTAAGTTTTGAGCCATCTGTGTGATAATTGGAATATTAATCAATATTTTAAGGCATGATTTGTGACTGTGAGTGCCGTTTTTATTTTTTTGTGGGTGTGCCTATCTAGAGTCTTAGACTTAATTTACATTTGTTATTTTTTCGCAGCCCAAGGCCATAACCTAACTAAAAAGCTGGCTTGTGATGCCTGGCGTTCTAAAAAGATATGAGTATGACTAGCCCTGGGACGCTCGTGGCAGTGGCAGTAGCAGCGTCCTGAGTGAAACCAGTACAATTCGGTGGGTCTCACAATTTACCAATGTTCAAATGACCATTGAAAATATGGCCATATAAGTTATTTTTTGAAATTGAAGTATCATAAATACGATGCCACTTACCTAAACAGACCTTCCGCAAATCAGCTTTTCCTAAAAAATGTGTAGAATCGATGAATATCACTTTTTACTCTCAATTTTCGAAACCAGTCCCATTCGCCATGTTGTTGAAGCAGAAGCGAAAATAGGCACTTGCGCATGCGCCAATGAATATTTATTACAACGACGGCATAGTTTTTGTCACAGGAATAATGAATATTCATATATCCACTGTGATCCGGCGATCTCTATTCGCTCGAGCTCCTGCCTGCCACTCGTCTTAATGAATATTCATAATGCTCCCTTCTTGTCCGACGCATGCGCATTGCAAGCAAAACACCGACCTACGGAAGTTTTTAGTAGAGGCTTTTGGAGATAAATAGGCCTTTTTTGTATCATCCTCATTGAAAAGAGAGACGACAGTCAATCGTAAAGTATTGTAAGTACCTAAGTAGCCTAAAATCAAATAATGTCATGTTTCATGGCTATCATGTTGACAAACGACCTTGTAATTAAGAGACATCCCAGCAATCAAAGGACTGCTGATCGCAGCCCGAACACTACGTGTTCGGGCTGCCGCAGTAAGAGTATGACATGACACTTTGACAGGTCTGGAGTACCGACAAGTCACTTGTCAGCGAAGTTGTCGCTGGTCTTGGCAAAGACGGCTTTGTGAAACACTTAGCGGGCAAGTTGAGCGACAGTGTCAAGATGTCGCATTATGACGACGGTTTGATGAAACGACCCCCTGTACTGTCTGTAGTTTGCTGATCAAGGAATCGCCTTTATTTTCCCAATCTTACTTAGACTAGACTAGAGAGTAGAGTAGAGATGCCCCAGGCCCAGGAAGCTGATCTGCAGTCTTGCAGACATTCCCCTCCGAATTTGACTTTTGAGTAGTGAATGTAATTAGAATAGAATTTTAGATTAGGCCTAAGATAGGCCTAGAACACTCTCATTTGCATCATAATATTAATAACTTTCGAATGACTCAAGTTCACAATTTGAAGTCTTGGCAATAGAATGAATAAACTATGTACCTGTATGTTTACTCCTAGTAGTCCTACCATTATTTAGTAGGCCTAGCCCTAGGGCCTACCAAATATCAACCTAGGCTAATCGGATTCCGACAATTCAAACTAAGCAAAGTGTACTCACCACACTCACTCAGTCTATCGATAGCCGGACCGTAAGTAACACTACAGTAACAGTACCATTGCCATGCATGCATACAATCTACATGCTAAGTACTTCATCAAATATCAGCCTCAGCATTTATTGCAGACCAAGGCTCGTCGGATATTGCACGCATAGAGATTAATGCTCCACGTCGTATCACTAGCTACAGTACCGTACGTAGGCCTAATATGTGTACGTAATGTTTAATTAATTCTTATAAACAATTTGCATTGTTTCATCAATGTTTGCAGCGCTAGCGATGAGGGCGACAACCATAACATTTGTTTATGGTAAGCCAAAGCGTATCTCGAGGAAATTCCTAAGGACATTACAGACTTCCGCGGGATATATACCACAGAACTCCTAAAGACGTCTTTTATTTAGGAGTTCTGTGATATATACCCACCGATCATGTACGTTTAGCAGATTTAATAGGCAAAGAAACTGATATGATCTGGAATTTAAAAGATCAAAATTTCAATGTATTTTTTAAAGCAGTCTTTTGGGGGTCACTTTGGCCATTTTGCCCATAACATAATTATTCTGTCCGCATGCATATTATAAGATTACCAGGGAAATTAATTATTTTTTGTCTTGCCGCGGCACCGTACCTACCACTTTTGGGGTCGAGGGGGTCGAGTGCCCCCCCCCCCCCCCGCCCCAGGACTTCAAACTAAGCCCAAACTGTGTGATAGCTTATAATAGTTACTCATTTTTTGCAAAACATTTCTTTTTCTTTAAAAATTTAAGTAAAAAAGCGACCCCTCGATCATTGAATAATATTCAGACAGTATATTATGAGAACGATTTTGTTACTGGGGGTGCTGTGAAAAAAAAATGTCCTCAGCATTTTAGTGTCTCTTTTTAAGTCCAAAAATCTCTGACAAGCACCAAAAAAAAATAGCAGGGGGTGCTGTAGCACCCCCGCACTACTCAGTTTTTCGAACTTCATGATTTTTTAACCCCTCTTAATTACTAGCTTCTCCATCACGGTTACATGAAGCATGGAAAAGCGCGCGGCGAAATTGAAGTCTGATCGTGTGATATTTTCTGTATTTCATTGTTTGCATGGAAGGTTTCATTTCTCGAGTTTTGCATCATTTTTCCTGATTTAATTTTACACGCCTGGATTTATGGGGGGGGGGGCAAAACGGTATGTCTGCCTCCAATATTTTCCCCACCAGGATCGACGCCCCTGTGAAACATCACCGAGCGATCAGGAGCGTCGCTAGAACATTAATGCGGGGGGGGGGGGTGTGACACCCAATGATTTGCCGACAAATTTTTAGGGTGTGACAGCCAAATTTGCCGACAAAAATGCTGCACTCTAATTCCCTCCCCCCCACCCCCACAAATGATAATAAAAGAAAATTGCAAATGTTGAGATCATATATACGGGCCAATTTTTGCAAGGGGGGCTGACTCCTTTACAACTTTTCAATTTCTAAGTTTTTGCGAGCTAGCCGGAAGCGTGTGAGCAAAATGTTCTAACTTTTCGTAGTGAAAATGTATTAAAGTTACATAACTATCTGGGAACCTCGCTGCCCAAATATGTGGATATTCTGGCACCTCACTGCCTGAATAATTATGAAGTAATGGTTTCCCTAATATCGGAAATTGGAAAATCCTTGGGGGCTGCAGCCTATTGCCTAAGGGGACGCCTTTTGCCCGAATATCAATTTTTACATTTTTACATTTTTCTAACTTTTCGTAGTGAAAATGTTCAGAAGTTAACATATACGGAAGTTACTGGGAACCTCGCTGTCCAAATTGAAATATTATGTTGATGTTCTAACACCTCGCTGCCCGAATATGAGGTGGTGGTTACTCGAATATAGGAACTTTGTAAATGCGGGGGGGGGGGTGGGTATTGCAGTATCCGAGGGGACGACTTTTGCCTTTCCAGTGTTTTTGCGAGCGAGCGAAAAAAAATTGCCAGTATTTCCTACTTTTTCTTCCCTTCCCTTTTCTTTTCTTTCTGTTTTCGTTTTCCTTTCCGTTCTTCTCTTTTTGCTTCTTCTCTTTTCTCCTTTTCCTTTTCTCTTCCTCTTCCCTCTCCCGTTCCTCCCCTCCTTTATTTTTGCCGACAGAGGTGGCACATTTGCGACAGCAAATCAATTGAGTGGGGGGGAGGGGGGTGTGACAACCCCCCCCCCCCCCCTCTCTCTCTCTCTCTCTCTCTCTCTCTCTCTTTTATAGCGACGCCGCACAGTGGGCCAGGTGTGAGCAAAAGTGTGCCAAAATAGGGATTTGGTCAATGAAACAGAATTAATTTTTTTCACGTTCTAAGCAAAGATTACAACGTGTAGAACACCTCTGAGCAGTATTTCTGAAATTAATTTTAAGTGGGTCATTTTTATTCAAATAGACCCGAAACTTTGATTATTTGTTATGCATTGTGTAAAATGCAAAACTGTGTTTTATTAAAGGTTTTTGCCAAACGGGTTGTTTAATGCACTTCAAATTAAACATGCGTATTCCAGAATAGTTATTTTAAATAATGATAGAGTTTACAGGCAAATTCTTATACCTCTCGAAAGTAATTTTGGATGAAACACAAAATATTGGGGGGGAATAGCATATTTTTTTTTCATGCCCAAAGATGGTCAACATTTCCGTCGATTTCCGCGCTGAAAATATTATGATCGCCTTTCTTACAGTTCATGCTTTACACTGATACCAAATTTGCCTGCTACTTTTTGCAACTTTTTGAGTAAGAACCCATTTTTCACCCGCATGTTAGCCTCTTTTTTCGCCTAAATCTTCCATGCGATAGAAGCGCGCCATGTGTTCATAAAAATACGCAGGCAATGCACACACAGCAAAGGATAAAAGTTAAATGCTTTTTGACATGAGTATACCGAAAGAAGCTTTAGTAGTCTTCTGGCCCTTTTTAGATGATGGGAGATGTCAGAAAACAACTTATATCCAAACATATGGATTTCATTTTAATCTTTAGTCCAGTCTTCAGTGGTAGAACACTCGTCGGTCAAGAAGAGATTCCCATGCAGTTTCCTCAATGAAGTTCGGAAACAAAAAAGTGGAGGGAAACATAACAGAAAACGAAAACTGAGACAGAAAAAGAAAAATAGAGAGAGATGAAGAAGGACAGAGAGAGAAAAAAAAAGATCAAAGAAAGAAAGAAGAGAGAGAGAGAGAGAGAGAATGAAAAGAGAAGGGCGACTGGGGCGGCATGTTCATCACAATCTGTGGATAGGATTTAAATGTTTACATCAAGCGTGCATGTGAAATGACTATATACTACTACTTCCTAAATTGATCTGGTTTCTTTTTTCAAACATCGCAGTTTTATTTTGATGCCAAAGATGTTCAGTAGTCTAAGGCATGCTCAACTTTTTACAATGTTTATATCCCGAGGAAATTGTTTTATTTTGTTCTATTCTTCGTTTAAGGTAAGACTTATCCTGTTATTATTAATAACCTTTAAGGTATAGATGTAGTTCATGTTTGTGATATTGCTAATTTGCTATATAGGCTTCTGTTATGATGTATAGGGTAAGATGAAGATCTGATATTAGTTTCCAATGTCCGTAAATGCTCCTATATTTTGTATAAATAAACAATTGCTTGCTTCCAAGCCAGAATTCTTTAAACGGCCCAAACTTGCCAAACAATGTGAAGTTTCTCTTCTTTGAAAAATGCGCTGGGCTGTAGAGAATTTGTTTCTTTCCTTCAATAAATGAAGTCCAAAAGGCAAGATTTAGCTCGCCTTTTGAGTGCATTATTTATTTTTATCTATCTACACGTATCCCATCCATCTATCTATCTATCTTTTCATACACGCATTCCTCTATATCTTTCTATCTATTTATCTATCTACCTGTATATTCCTCTGCCTGCATGTATATCTTTATAAAAGATATTTTTTTATATAAGCATGTTTCTTATTTGTAATTAGTTTTTAATTTATTTTCAATTAGTGTATAGTCCTATATGTACATTTTCCTCTACCGTATACTATTCGATTATTTTCAATTAGGCTTTAATTGAAACTGTTTATTCAGAACATATAGAACCTTTGTTGAGAGGGCGCGATTAATGACCCTCATGTAGTTTAAACTTCATACCGGTTGTTTATAATTAATATAGGCCTAATTTTGAAACCAAGCTCTCCAAAAGTTCTCTATCTTTTTTTTTTACCGACCCAACATTCTGAGTAATTCACAATGGCTTCAGTGAATATTTCAAGGCGAAGCTTTTCGAAATAATTCACTCTTCTGACAGTATAAACAATAGGGCAAAAGGACGTAAAATATTATTTATGCATGGATTTTATCAGTCAGTATTATGACTTTGATAACTCGATAGTACCTACAGAATTATTTTTTAGTGATACAGGTACGTTTCTGTTGTTGTTGTAGTTGAATATGATGGCGCACTTCAATCTCTCTAGATTATACGCGCCAGCCACTTTCGTCAGTGGGACTTCGGCTTATAGCCCCCTCACACCTAACCGAATTGCCTGAAATATGCCTTGCGATGGCTGGCGAAAGGAATTTTTTTTTAAATCGTTTTCAGTGGTAACTGATAGTAAATCATATTTACCCTTCGTGTTTGGGTTCGTACACCTTCTGAACTAACAGCTGCGATTATTCAAATTCGCGCGGAGATTTTGAACATGTTTAAAATTTCCCGACGAATTGAAAAATCGTTGGTCATCTGTTTGAATTCGCATCTCTTATTTAGTCTGCGGTAATCGTTCGTTTATCGTTCGTGTGTTATTGTCGCGCATAGTCCCTCATCGCGCTTTTGCCAAAGTGGACCGATCTCGAAAGAACCCTTAACGAAGCAACACGATGACAAAATATGAGTTGCTCATGGAAACGAAGATACTATGACAAACGGATTTTCGCTTGCCATCTTCTATGCGAAGGGAAACCAATACTAACTTTTACTAAATTTTAATAGCGATATACATACACGAAGACAAGGCTAAGAGATACTAAGACAAACTATGGATTGCGAATGCGAGCGAATGACCACACGAATAATTTGGCGCCTGAGCTGCTCACTGTGACCTGCCACTCGCCACGCTACTCATAATTATATAAACATCCCGAGGTTGTGGATTTACTCCCGGTAGATGCAGTCTTTCGTGCCTTCCCTCTGCCTTTGCCTCTTCCTTTCACTGTAGGCATGTTGCGTGGATGACTTCTCTGGCCGTAACGTACAAGAACGCCTGATCTATTCCCTCGTCTTCGTTTCTAATCGCACGCCATATCAAACCATTGCTCACTGTTCGTCTTATTGGGTTATATCAACCCTTCGCTCGCCTTCGCCTGCAATTTACTCAGATCAAAGAGGTGAACCGAAAAATCGATATCCTTCGCACGTCATATTTATCCTTCGCTTACCGTTCGTTGCTAAAATTTGACAATAGTTACTGATCGCATGATTTGATGGAAATTTTATTTGAATTCGTTGAATTCGCGTGCATTCTGTGCATTTTTCCCATTCGTCACCCTTCGTCCGCCTACATTCGGTCAGGTGTGAGGGGGCTGTAAGGAAGGCCCACGTATAACGTCGATCCATTTGGTGATTATTAGTTGCATGAAATCATTAGTGAAAAACAAATTATATATATATATATATATATATTCCATGACCTTAATTAGTACACGAAAGCCGAAGCGAAATAGCAAAAATTCAATAATCCAGTTTAAGAATTGTGATATAAATGCAATGCGCGCGATATAACTGTTCATGGAAAAAGCAGACTAACCAAAACGGTTAGTGGCATGTACATAACATAATAATTCCCGAATATAATCAGGGTTAGTCAAAAGTTGCTTAAGGGTTGGGTTATTGAGTTTTAACTTTCTGATCATTATGTGTCTCTCTTTTTCGTATTTTGAACAACGTAAAATGAAATGTTCGATAGTTTCAAATACTTTACACACTTCGCAAAGACCGATTTGTAACATATAAAAATTTAATCTACACTTACCAACTCTCAGTTGTTGGATCAGGCATTCATCTTTCCGAGACAAGCCTTTTCTGTATGCCTTCTCGGTAACCTTGTCCTGCAGAGCATATAAAAATCTTCCCTTTTCTGAACTATTCCATTCATTTTGCCAAATATTTTATAATAAACCAACCGAGAGCATGCAAGTTCGCTTGTAGTGTTAGATAAAACAATGTCTAAATGGTTTTTCAGAGCGCCTTTCTTGGCAGCCCTATCAACTATTTCATTGCCGTTAATATCACAGTGAGATGGAATCCATTCAAAAAAGACAAGAATATCCACAAAAATTATGAATTTTGTGTAAGATTTCATTGACAATAGCGCATCTAATAAAGTATGAGTCGATCATTTGAAGGGCTGACAATGAGTCGCTAAAAATGACCACTGAACAGGACTTTACGAAACTGTCTAACCACTCCAGAGCCATTAGAATGGCTATACGAGTTCCGCTCTCATGATACATACATGTGACAATCTAAAAGATTTAATCACCTGATATTGGGGAACATAAAACGCAGCTCCTGTTCTGAGATCTTCAAATTTAGACCCATCTGTATATACATGCAAATATCCTTTCCATATTATTCCTATTCTGTCCTGAACAATGGATTTCATCTCGGCTGCAAGCATATCCTAGCTTTTTGGTATTTTGCCTCGAGTATCAAATGACACAAGAGGACGGGATAATCGCCATTCGGGAATTTTCGGTATTAAATTGTCTTGATTTTCTACATTTACTTCGTCTCGACTGGCTCTAAGGCTAAATGGTCCTTTCCCACCCTTCCATTCACTTCTATTCATGGTATAATGATCACCAAGAATTTCTTTAGAAGGATGACTGGATGAGCTAAACAACAAATAATATCTAAATTTATCATTAAATAATTTTCTCCGAAGTTCCAGCGGCAATTCTCCGGTTAACACCTGTAGAGCCTCCAAGGATACATTATGTATAGTCCCTGTAATAATTTTTAGTGCTCTATATTGTATAGCGTCTAGCTTTTTCTTCAGAGATATACACGCAGAATCATACATTTCACTGCCATAGTCTAAAACAGATAAAATAAGTCCTTTATATATCATCATCAAAATTTCATACTTATTTCCCCATGTAGTACCTGAAACGCAACGTAATCAATTTATTTTTTTCTTACACTTCTCAATAAGTGCGTTAATATGGACCGACCAAGTTAGTTTATAATCCAGCCACATACCAAGAAACTTAAACTGCTCGCAATGAGGCAAAACATGCCCATTTATTTTCAAAGCAATGTCTTTCTTTTGTTTATTGGTAAATACCAAAACTACCGACTTGGTGTGTGAAATCTTTAATTTCCACCTCCAGCACCAAATTTCAATTTCATGGAGGGCTTCCTGTAGTCTCTGGCGAACCAGATATAAGTTGGAACCAGAAAACCAAATTGCAATATCATCGGCATAACATGATAATTTAACTCCACTTTCGTTAATCTTTAAGTCATTCAACATCAAAGTAAAAAGTACAGGACTTAAAGAGCTCCCTTGTGGGATACCGTTTTCTAACACATAATTTTCCGACAAACAATAATGAACCGGAATGAACATAATCAAATCTAATGATGTCACATTACTGGGAAAGCCAGTTTGATTATTATTTGAAGAACCCTGCTCAGACTCCCAGTCTCTTTCCCGCCTTTTCTCTTTTCTCTTGTGTACTCGAGCCGCGGGTGGAATATGGGATTGAGGGCTTGTTTCATGTCCAGGACTCTGTAAATGTAAGTTGGAATCTAATTTGTTCCGTTTACTTTGAGGGTTCTCTTTGGAGTTACTCGTGATGACTGTGTTATTAGTCGTCTCTACAACATTTACATTTTTCTGAGTGCGATACACTTTTGTCGCTTGCGCGTATGTGAGCTTTTCGTTCAATTTAATTGTTTGTATTTGCTTAGCTTCTATATAAGATTTGCATCCTTGATACGCCGCCGAGTGATTATCTCCACATCTAAAGCACTTCCTGTTTTCCTTTGTGCGCAAGCGTCAAATTCATGTTCGCCTCCGCATCTCACGCAACGTAATTTTACCCTTACAATAATTATCTTTCATATGACCAAATAGTTGGCACTTATGACACCTTGTCACGGGTGGGACAAAGTTATCCACACGCCTAATCTCATAGAGAAAATTTACAGAATCCGGTTTACTTTTACCTTTGAAAGTGATAAGTACCGATGGAGTGGGTACCATTTCTCCATTGATCTTCTTCCTAAATCTCTTAGCATTTATTACATTCTGTTCTCTTAATACATCTGCTATTTCTTCATTGCTGATCATTTGAGTATCGATTCTATGGATGACCCCTTTCGTTGTAACCACCTGATCTTCTTCATAACGTGTAGCTTTTACGTCTAAACCAGCCAACTGTGTTAACTGTAACAGGGTTATAATTTGTTTCTCATTCTCACATGTCAAAATCAACATATTTTTTACTTTAACCATACCTACAAGTTTTCCAACGAGGTCATGAATTTCTCTGTAAACCCGCACTTGGTTAGCACTGCATACATTTTTTTCCAGACCAACAATGACCACCTTCCTACTTGAGTTGAGAATTTAGGAATCTTGTTGTTCTTCGTATTTAACATACAATCGCTATTGCTTCTAACCCTTGCCCTTTTCTTGGATCTGACAGAATTTCTGTTCATTGCCGTTTTCCATGAACAATTTGAATCGTCATCACTCTCCTCACGGAGAGTGTGACCATCGGAAGATAATACCTCCGGTGTATCCCGAAATTTTGGATTATCTACTGCGTTATTGTAATCCTCTTCTCCTGAGGACAAAGAACTAGAGTACGCCATTTCTCATGCGCATGTTAATGAATTAATAAACCTCTTACCTGTTATTGTAATGTTATTAATACGTGGAGAAAAGTATGAAAATGAGTGACAATATCACCATGGGAACGCCTGTGGGTAACCCCAGCCTCAGCCTCCACTAACTAGGCGACTGGAACGATGTCGGATTTCGCCAGAGTATAAGAAGTAGACTGGACAGAAGCCGAAGATGGGTGTAGGCCGAAGGGCTGGTGGCGGCTACTTGTTGGCACCGTTGCCGCTGGGTGTAGTGGAGGAGCAGATTTAATTTTCCCGCCAAAATGTCTATGGATAAATAACGCAGCTACGGAGCTCTTGAAAAAGTCGCCCGCTCTTGATTGTTCACTGTCAACATATGTTGAAAGTTTCTCTTTCGCAAAGTTATCAAGGCGGAGAGGGCGCTCTTTCATTTTTTAGAAACTTCATTTAAGTTAACACCGAAATTTCAAATTGGCCGAATCGGTATAATTGTCACTATGATGTAGCGGCGGACACTCCCCCATTTGCTCCAAGGCACACAAAATGACTAAAATGTCATTTTTTTCAAATAAATTACTCAGTATATAGGATCTTTTTCTTTTATGAGGACCTATAACAATATGCTATCTACAATACATGAGTCGAGTAATGCACCAAGGGAAAGGCATTTAGGAGAAAACCGCAAATTGCCGCAGTGTCTCATTGATGCCTGTAATACGGCATCCGCGTCCATGAAAACGAGTAAAAAGGGTTGTTTTTTTCACCACCAGACGGGTAACCCGGGGATCTCGTTTAGGGTTACAAAAAACAGGAAAATTCTGAAAAAGGGATATCATATTCACTAGTGATGAGAAAAGATTTATATTTTTTCATGAATCCGAAGAGGTTATTTTCCAGTTCTTTCAATGAAACATCATTCTGTAATGTGTTCCAAAAAGGGCCCAAAATGAACCAATCCTCGAATATGGTGCAATATTATTATGCAAGATCTAAAAAATAGCTTTTATAAGGATCTAAAAATCAGAAATGCGTCGCGGGTTTCCCTCAATATAGTCATGGACGCAGGCCTCATCCGGGGGAGCGTTTCATCAAGTGTTTTGTCAGTGATTTTTACTGACAAATTTGCTCTCAGCCAATCAGATGCAAGGAATTCAGTAGCTTATAACAGTTATCGTTAAAAATCACTGACAAAACACTTGATGAAACGCTCCCCGGGAGACATCCCCCCCCCCCCCCCCCCCCCGAGTGATCATGGACCAGAGCGATCTTTGTTTGATATGTTTTTACCATTATTTTGTATTCTAATGCTAATATGAAATTTATCGTATCTTTAAGTTTATGAATTAGTCATTCTTCTCTTCTTTCGTATGAGGTAGTAGTGTTATACATCAGGCTACTAGTATTTGTTGAATCTTGGTAATCCAGTTGATTTGTGCGTCCTTTGGGCTTGATTCAAGTTGTTGACCTTCCCGTGGTGAATCCTGTCAACTTGAACTGGCGCAAGTCAGGCGAACGACAAAAACCAGAGTTAGTAGTACTTACACCAATCAATAGACCGTTTACTAAGTGATTCAAATTTTATGCATACTTTTGAAACAAAGGTTGTTCAGGCTTGACAACCTGAAAGCTTGCCATAGGCTTGTCAGACATAGCAACAAGTAATGTTGCAAACTGGATTCCAAGTATTGTAGTTCATTCATTAATAACAGGTTAATGGAATACCTCGTTACTAGGTCCCCAGGAAAGAAATATCCATAAATTTGAATCACTTATAGTAAACAGGTCTATTAGTCATTGATCGAGCTCCATATTTCTTTTCCGCGTGAGCCCCGAACGGCGTTCCATACCACAACCACGTCAGTATTGAGGCTGCGCTGGCGCTGCCTATAGCTAGCTGAAGTGGAGTAATATTTTTAATCAATTTGAACGGGCAATGGGCAAAGTTACGAAAAATAAGATGGTGGTAAAGCAATGCCCGAATTGTGACAATCAGGTAGATATATCTAGTTTATTTATGGATTTGTATTTGATCCTTAGGAAGAAGTATAACATGTCTTGTCCGCGTAAGAGAGATAGACAGAGTCAGAGACAGATCCGAACAGAGTACGGTAATATACACAGTATCTAGCCTCATTGGCCTTGGGCGCAGGGCGCTTCATGCGCGCTGGGGGTGAAGCTCTCAAGCTAGCGCCGCCTCCGCCAGGGCGCGCCTGATGAGCCGAAGTCGGTATGGTAGGTCCACTACATATCGACCACCCTGTTTTTAAACCGACCACCTTCTTGCCATAGACTCATCGCGTATATTATAAGAAATACGCATGGGACTAAGCTCAATGATCAATTGTAGGTAAATTTGACAAATAGTTTTGTAGATATCGTGATTTTAACATTAGTAGGTATGTGAAATGAAAATTTCAAATTGATTAATTCTTGACAAATTTGGTATCAACAGAAAGGTCTAGAAAAGAGAAATGCAGTAGTTTTTGAATTATTCAAATTGGATGGATATTTAACTTAAGAAATTAGGGCACTTTACATATCGCAAAACACTGGGTTTTTTTGTCCCGCGAATTGTACAGTAATTCAATACGGCAAAAAAAAATGTTGTGACCAATATACATCCCAAACGACCTTAAAAATTACCTAACTTCATCCTATCCTGAAAAGTTTGGTACCCCTGGTCAGCTTATTAGAACATGAATTTGTCAACAAAAACAGAACAGCATTTCACTAACACACTTCATATTTCTGATAATTACCTTAATATGGGATATTGCCATAATATTTTGATGAAGAAAAACAATTGTCTATTAATGAAATTTAGCATCGAAATCTCATCACTTTTGTATATCCATCGTCAAAATTCACATGCTAACGCCAACGGGTTAACCCACGGATCTCCGCTGCCGCTGCCGGCGGAAGCCGACGCTGCTTCGCGGTGGAGTGAGCTAACGTGTATACATAGTTCTGACATGGAAAATTTCGCAAAGTAAAAAAATTATTTCGCAACGATAAATTTCCATTAAACTTCTTTAATGTGTTAAATATGAATGAAAATGAATTTGTAAATAATTGAAATCAATTAAATTTCTTACCTTCATGAAAAATAATGATGATTATGATGACTCAAAATTATCGCGGTAGTTCAGGCCCATGTGAAACAACGTCTGGAAATCCTTTTGACAAATTTTTTTTTTCACACACTAGTTCGTGGTCTCAGCTCTTCGCTGATACCCTTTTTGTGCACATTGACATGCAAATACGGGCACAGCGAAAGCTTTTGTCAGGGTACCCCTCACAGCATAACACGAAAGCTGGTAGAAAACGGAAACACAGTTTTGGAACCACTTTCGCGATGCAAGCGCACGGGCATTTCACATACCTAACATTAGGCGGTCGATAAGGGTACCTGTCCAACCATACCGCCCGAAAAGCAAGGGCAAGGCGGAATGAGTTAACCTTGGGGACGGGGGGGGCTGAGGAGGGGGGGATGTGCTATAATAATAATAAGAATTTTTATCCGTATCAAACATTCTGAGCTGTGGGTTTACAAAAGTCAAAATTGTATTTTGACTTTTTTGTCATGTAGGCCTATGTGGCTTGTGCAAACTGGGCTGAGAAGAGGGTGATATTTCTATATTTATATATCACCATCTTTCACGAAAGCCTACAGACTTTAAGTGTAAAAAAACCGGGCAATTATAGCCTCGTATTTTCCCAGGTCTAACTTCCAGGAACTTAGCGATCAGGGGCGGTGTGGCGCAATTGGATCGTCGTCAGGCTCTGAATATTACTTTCATCATACACGTGATTTCAAGTCCCGCGCTGAGCTGACAAAAAGATTGTCGCCACGTTGTGTGTAAGCTTACCCCTCCCCTTTTTTAATGTTTTTTAGTCATTGAGTTGTCATTTATTATGTCTTCATGAATCAGTTTGTCAGGTCCATGACATTTCTGTAGATCGCTGACAAGAGTGGCTATTATAGCTAATATGCCCAGTAATCCTCAAATTGGCAAGAATCCTACCTAGGATATCAAAAAAACAGCAGAACATAGGTATAGATAGGATTTGTATGGAGCTGAGGTATATAGTGTGCACAGCAAGATCAGATTCGTTGTCAATTGCTCGTGGTCTAGTGGTAAAGGCGTCTGGTCAGACTGTCAGAGTATCCACATTCTACACTGCACTCGCGTTTAAGGTCCGGGTTCGAATCCAGCTCTTTCTTGCTGATAATTTTTTCAGTTATGAATCGATAACGATAGCGTTTATTCCGTTATAAATAACTGAATTTCAACAATGAAACCCAAGAGACTTGACTAATTATTCACTTGTTCAGGCGGATTTAATGGCGGCTGGGTATAATAACGACTTTGGCCACAAGAGTTATGACTGTCATGGAGTTGATTTGATGAAAGCTACAGCATTCCCTTTGGTTGTGCTGCCCAGAGGCAAATTATATACAGGTACATGTAAGAGCGCATTATTATGCAATGCATTTATTGCGCAATATTATATAATTATATTTTATTATTATTATTATTACTGTTATTATTCTTATTTTTGTTGTTATTGTTATTTTCACTGTTATTATTGGACAAGTCCATGGTATTTTGTCCCACACGTTACGGACATCATTGTTTTTAGTATACCTTGCGTTTAAGACAAGACCAAACAACAGAGTATGGCACTTGCATTGTTAAGTTTGTCTAATGATGATAATAAAAAAAACTAGACATTGAATTCGTCACGGAAGACGAATTAGGTGGTCTGTCTTGAACTGGTAAATTGTTCTGTAAGATATGATGATGATAATGGTGATGACATTGATGAGCATGATGATGATGGTGATGATGGTAATGGTGGTTGTGACGATGACGATAATGGTGATGATGATGATAGTGGTGATGATTACACGAGCATGTAATATGTCGGGTTTAATTTCCAAGATTATTTGCATAGATCATTCTGTGATCGATCAGAGTCGTAATCGATTCATAATTATTTCCTATTTTGGGCAACTGCAACTGTTGAAGCATTGCAGTTTGAGTTCAGATTCATTTGCATATGTACTTATTATTCTTACAATTTTGTCTTTGTCATACGGTTTTCACGGAGTTGAAGGATACAAATGATACAAATATGGCAAATAAAGAAAACGGACAACTCCAGTCGAGACTTGTGTCTTTTTTAATTCATGAGGGATTATAGTGGCTCTGCCACATCTACAATGATGATATAATGA
>CM046866.1:19705833-19728333 GCA_025617745.1 Heliocidaris erythrogramma | reverse complement strand
AGCCTTGCGCTTTTACTGTCTGACTTTAGTTTCCCTCTGACTGGCCACCGTCATCTGCCCCTAAAACTAGATGACATTAAGCATTTCCTATCACCTGCAGGCAGTGCAAGGTATCAACTCATATATATATATGGGGCCTTTTTTTTGGTTCGGTCGGTCGTCGCGATCGATTTGGATCGATTCAGGTGCCTGTAAAATTTTCTGCCTCTTATTTGTGAAAATTCGGCTCCAGGGAGTCCGATTTATGTAAGCATGGTATACTTTCTAAATTGAACTTTGAACATTTTTTTTTTTTTTTTAGTTTTTTGGGGGTTTTTTTGTTTTTGTTTTTGTTTTTGGTGTTTTTTGGTTTTTGTTTGGTTTTTTTTGTTTTTTTTTTGGGGGGGGGGGCTGTTTCTTAGTTGAGCTTAATTCTTTCTGTGCTACAATTTCTTTTATGTGGGGGTTGATGTTCGATGAGACAGGGTGAAGGGGAGGAACATGTAACTCATAAATGTAAACAAATAAAATTCAAAAAAAGGAGGGGATTTCTGCCACTTCATATTTTAGGACTCTTTATTTCAATTTAATTTATTTCTACATTTTACTTATATCATGGAAGCATATACTTGGGTAAACTTCCTTTTGCGACAGCCTCCGGAAATGAAAACAATATATAAGTTAGGGTTGGGGTTAGGGTTTAGAGTTTAGAGTAGGTTTTCGGGTTTACGTAACCGCACACTTGGGTGGCTGTCGCATAAGTCATTCCTATTATCAACATCTAAATTGACATGAATGGGGAAAATGGCCCTAATACCGTTGGAAACATGTTATTGTATATCGCCTCAAATATATTATTCATTCCCTTATGACAGACTAAACCGATCTGACATCATTTGGGGGAGGGAGGTGTAGGAGATTACGTCACTTAGGAATATCGGTTGCCACGGTGTAAAGAAGGAGCCCCTTCCCCACAACCAAACCAACCAAAATTTCCTTCGAAAATATTTCCACTATGATATGGATACGGGAAAAGTCAATCCGTCGGTCTTCCCAAGACCCATATAAGGGGGCCATAATCCCCCTGAAAAAAAAAATGACTAATTTTTTTTCCCTCATTTTTGCATCATTTACAAGGGACATACCGCTAATTATGCACGTTATGTTTTCATGTCCTTAATTTCTCTGAGTATTAAACCACAGAAACATGGCAAGATAAAATCGCTCCCTCTAGGTCTATGCATGGATATTCTACTCGAACATTATTATATCCATATCATTTAGTCTTCATCAAGATGAAAATGTATTTTCTTTTTCTTCAGAACTCATGCAAGCTTTGGATAAATAACACATACTCACATGTTCAGGGGCGGATCCAGGATTTAGTATAAGGGGGGGGGGGGGGGCAGACAAGTGCAGGTTTGTCAACTTTTGGAAAAGGCAGACCCGTATTTGGAAAAGGCAGACCCGGAGTAGGTATATTAAACAAACTAAAAGACAGTTTACCTCAAAAATCCTTATTTATATTGTATAATGCGCTAGTTTATCCGTATTTATCTTACTGTAACCTGGCATGGGGAAATTCCTACAAAACAACAATCAATTCATTACTTTTACTCCAGAAAAAAGCGCTGCGCATTCGTACGTCTCCACACTATTTAGCAAACACAGATCCGTTATTTTAAAAACTCAAAACACTTAAAATAAATGACATTCATGTATTCCAAACGGCTATTTTTATGTTTAAATTCTCGAAACAATCTCTACCTAGTACTCTTCAAAATGCTTTCACTCAAAACTCCAGCATTCATTCCTACCCAACTCGTCATTCTTCTGATATTCACTTGAACAATCCCAGACTATTCATAGCGCAAAAAACTATTAGACACAATGGTCCTGATATATGGAACTCACTACCTGGAAATATAAAAACTGCCTCTTCTCATTTTTCTTTTAAAGCTCTAATGAAGTTAAACATCTGCTGCTAAATTACAACCATGAATGATTGCTTTGAATATCGACCCCTGATTGTCCTGTTTCCCTTGTTATCCTTAAACCAAACTCAATTTCCCTCCATACAATTACATTCTCTGCAAAACCATAATCCCCAGCTATATGCACTTTGCACCTGCGCACTCACGGCACAGATATATGCAATTCCCTTAAAATTACAATATAGCGAGTTGTAAGTGAATCTCAATGTATGCAATTTTCTTGAATTTACAATATGGCAAATTCTTTCTATATTTCCTGAATCCTCATCTATACGCATGCAATTCTGGGCTGCTATCGTCTTAAGCATTTTCTTATGATAGTTTTGCCCTCTGCATATTGTAAATAATTGTACCTACATCATCAAATGTTTTATATAGAATTATATCCATACTCACTGTATTATTGGTACGTGTATATAATATCACTCAAAGATGGTTTGCATTCATGATGTAACACTCAATTATTTCTATGTAAGTTTATCACCTCATCCATTATATGTTACGTTTGAAAGCAACTTGTTGTTTACATTGATTATGAAATAAATGCAGAAAAGCATCTGCAAACAAACATATTGGTCTTGCAAGCTTCTTGAAAATTCGGTCAGTGGGGGGGGGGGGGTTATGGGGGTCTTTCCATAATTCTCTGACAAGCAAAAAAAAAATTAAAGGTTTTCATTCTAAAAGGGGGGGGGGGGCACAATCGACAAAAGGGTGGATTGTCTATGGTCAAATTGCATAATTTCCTTCCGAACGGGGGGGGGAGGGGGGGGGGGCACGGGCTGGAAGTCCCCCCCCCTGGATCCGCCAATGCACATGTTATAAATACTTCTTGCTAAAAAATAACTTTACCCGACTTTTTTTTTTATTCACTTGATTATTGTGACAAATGTACATGTACGGTACGGTGATTAATCAACACAGCTAGCGCCCGTGGATGTCCGCGGGCTGCTTCTGCTAGTCTATATTACACTAAGGATTTGGGGCCTTTTTGGGGGGTTCGAATAGGCGCCTCCCCTGGCTCTTTTGGTCCCCACCTTTTGGTACCCACGGGCGGGGAATGGTTCTTACAGGGTCGGGAGGCACTTTTTAAGGGCTGACGTACCATCCATATTTCATAAATTCATTTCTAAACACTGAATTTCCGGAGGGAGTAATAATTCTACCAACCCATGAAGCGGGTTTGTAGCTTCATGTCCCACCCATACCCTTTACCTGTGAAGGGGAGAAACCTCAATTGGTGTATTGCCAAAGAACAGCGTGACGTGTATACTCCAAGGCCATATATCCGCGTTGTATGGCTTCAATGTATACGACGCAACACACATGTTATTCGTTCGCACAGCGCACTTGCACATGTACATGTACTATGTTTCACGCATACATAATTTGTAGCTTCATGGTTACATGCAGTTTAGTGTGTATGTAACTCTGGTTTCATGGCGGTTGCAGGGGGGGGGGGGTGGGGGAGATGTCTCATTGAGGCCGGTACGGTACATCATCCGCTTGAAAACGGATAAAAAGTGTACCTTTTCAGCAATAGGCGCATAACCCGGGGTACGCGCTTAGGGTATCAAAAAAGCAAAAATGAAGAAAAAGAGTATCAAACTCAGAGACTGATAAGAAGATCCGCGAAAGGAGGGGAGGGGAATAGTTCGGTAATGTGTTCCAAATTAGGTTAAATTTCTTTTACGGTTCCTTTTTTGATGATGATGTAGGCCTAAATAGGATGTAAAATACCAAGCAAGATATAAAAGCTCCATTAATGGTATAAAAATAGGGGATAGACGGGTTTCCCTGTTTAGGGTATCAAAATCTGCCCCTACTTCAATCTGCTTTTTAATTCAGCACGTGATTTACGCGGCTAATGTACAGGTCTCAATGAGACAACCCAATGAGACAATCTTGCCAGGTTTCTGTGGTTTAATACTCAGAGAAATTAAGGCCATGAAAACATAACATGCATAATTAGCGAATGCAAAATGAGAAAAAATGAATTTATTGTCATTTTCTTTTCAGGGGGATTGTGGCCTCATTATATGACTTTTCCATACTACTCCCCCGCGATGGGAGAAGGGATTAATATCCTATACGTACGTATTCATATCATAGTGGAAATATTTTCGATGGAAATTTAGGTGGGGGGGGGGGCTTCTTCTTTACACCGTGGCAACAGATATTCCTAAGTGACATGATCTCCTACACTTCCCCTCCCCCGAATGATGTCTACATATTGGTTTAGTCTGTCATAAGCGATCGCGACGACCACCCCTCGGGGGATGTCTCATGAGACCTGTACATCATCCGCTTAAATCACTTGCTGAATTTAAAAGCAGATTGCAGTAGTGGCAAATTTTGATACCCTAAACAGGGAAACCCGTCTGTCTCTGATTTTATACCATTAACAGCGATTTTATATATTGCTTGGTATTTTACATCCTATTTGATGCATCATCATCATAGACCTCTTTTTAACCAAAAAGGAACTGTAAAAAAAAAATTGACCTAATTTGGAACATTACCGAACTATATCCCCCCTCCGCGGACCTTCTTTTTATCATCTCTGAAGTTGATACTCTCTTTCTTGATTTTCCTTTTTTTGAAACCATAAACGCGTATTGCTAAAAAAGGTACCCATTCTATCCGGTTTTTTTTTGTTTTGTTTTTTTCCGTATACGTGGATGATGCCTGATGTACCGGCCTCAGTGAGACATCCCCCCCCCCCCCCCCCGGCGACCGTCGTGCAATCATATAGTAAAATACCGGTACACACAAAACTATATGTGAAGCTATAAAAAAAAATGATGTAACTCTATGCGTGAAACACAGTAGATGTAGAAGTGCACGTGCGCTGTGCGAACGAATAACACGTGTGTTGTTGCGCCGTATACATTGAAGCCATACATGCGGATATGGCCTTGGAGTATACACGTCACGTTTTTCTTTGGCAATACACCAATTGAGTTTTCTCCCCTTCACAGGTAAAGGGTATGGGTTGGGGCATCACAGAAGGTACTTTTTTGTGCGTACGGCAGTGCGCTGTTCCATCGGTAGAATTATTACTCCCTCCGGAAATTCAATGTTTAGAAATGAATTTACGAAATATGGACGGCATGTCACCCCTTAAAAGTGCCTCCCAACCCTCTAAGAACCATTCCCAGCCCGTGGGTACCATAAGGTGGGGACGGAAAGAGCCAGGGGAGGCGCCTATTCAAACAAAAAAAAAGGCCCCAAATCCTTAGCGTAATATATATATATATAAGATAGAAGATAGAAGATAGATAGATAGATAGACTAGTAGAAGCAGCCCGTGGACATCCATGGTCGCTAGCTGTGTTTATTATGTAATTCCTACTTAAGGCAATTTTTTTTTGCAAAATATTCCTACTTAAGGCGATTTTTTTTTTGGGGGGGGGCGAAATATTCGACGGAAGGGGGAAGCCGACGTTAAGTCGAATTTTTTTTATTCGTCTTAACTTTTTCGACACTGTTTTTACCATTTCCGTAGGGGTAGGAGCCATTCTATCAATATAAACGTAGAGGGCGCCAAGTTACTTATATTACTACAAAGATTTGTTCAGTAGGGAGAAATCATTTTTGTAAAATATAACATGGAAAATCTATATATGTATAACTCCTGGGTATCTAACGTCCTAAGTTGGACTTAGGGCGATGTCTGTTTTTCTTGATTATATCAGTAGTTTGGGGATTTACTAAAAATACCTTATCGCAAACAAAAGGTAGTTATTATTTGATTCTTTTTGCCATAAATGCAAATTGATCAACTTAATTCTAAACATATACTAACATTTTGAATCCATTAATTCTCTGTAACGTCCTTTTTTGCGATGATAAATGTTTATACAATTTTTTAAAAATTCGCCTTTTAGTAAGATCTAGGTAAATATATATATATATATAAGAGAATAGTTTTCCTATAATTGGAATTTTAATTGATCTTTAACAGATGAGGATAGCAATGGAGTAAAGAGAAGACGTACAGAGAGAGTGAGGAGAGAAAGACCGGACTACTATAGTGCTAGTGAGTTTGAGAATCATCTCAGAAGGGTAAGTAAAAAAAAGGCACATAGTATTAGAGATCCATCTAAATTAAACTGCAAAAGTTTCCGTAAATAAAAACAAAGGACAGGTCTTTTAAGATATCAACTTAAAAAGAAGCAGACAAATTAAAGAAACAAATCAGTGAAAGTTTGAGCAAAATCTGATAGGAAATAAGAAGTTATGGATTTTTGAAGTTGTTATCAATCAAACGCAAATTGGCAACTCTGATGTATCTTGTGAGCTCATCTATTTGCCCTGTACTGAAAAAAAATCATAAATTTTCATTTTCTCTCTAAAAGATATTTTATTATACATGTACATGCACCCTACATGTAGATATAATCATTTCACTTATGCTTTTACACAAAACCTATATGATACAGAGCTATTCCCTCATGAAAAACAAAGAAAGTGAAGATTTATGAATTTTTGTGTACGGAGCAAATGGGAGAGGAGCTCACAGGATATTACACGGAGTTGCAAATTTGTGTTTGATTGATTAAAACTTCCAAAATTCATCCCTTTCTTATATCTTATCGGATTTTGTTCAAACTTTCATAGATCTGTTTCTTTAATTTTTTTGCTTCCCTCAAAACCAACTTAATATCAGGGTGGAATTTCCCTTTAACATTTTCCCAAAAGGAGCAGTTTCTTCAGCCATGATTCCCCACTAATTAAGATGCATGGGACTATCACCTCAATAAAGTCATTTCGTGAGGCATGAAACATTGCAAATTTTTTATTCAAACTTCAAACTTGGTACCACAGGGGAAACTCGATATAAAGAGGGCGTCGGGACTGAAGGATTTTCCTCGTTATAGCTGTTATCTCGTCATATCAGAACATACATATGGGACTATGGGATTAGCTAATAAAATATCGGATCATGTCGGAAAATGTGTTAAAAGCATTATTTTCAGACGCTAAGTTACTGACTAAGAGTCAAGTCCATCGCACTTCCGCATTGAACATTGAATATCAGGACTGCGCCTGTACTGTCGGCATAGTGCATACCCATGGTATGAAAAAAAAACTCTCACTCCCACTTCGGGGGCCGGTCTCCCTGCACTGTGATATGAATAAAAAGCCGTTCCCTGCGCTGTGATACGGATAAAAAGATGCTGCCTGCGCTGTTGTGTGATAGGAATAAAAAAACGTACCCGCTTCGCAGATTCTTCAGCTGAATGACTTTTTGTCTCGCCTGCGTAAGCAAAAAGCGAGACATACATGTAGGCACCTCTTTTCCGACGGCGGCAGCTGCGACGGCATCAACAATTTTGGAAATACTCTCATTTCAAAAGTATATGTTCAATTTTCATGAAACTTACACAAAATAGTTGTCGAGTATGACAAATAATGTGGAACAAATTTCAGGTCAAAAGTCAAGGTCAAAGGTCAATTAAGGTCAATTGAATTAAATTGTGTTCCAAAAACTTAACCTGAGGTTAAGTTTTTGAATTTTTACTTTTATTTCAAAAGTATTTGTTCGGGTTCTTTGGAACTTGGCATCATTCTTGGTAGGAATTGTCTTTATGTTCTCCTCTTCAAAGGAATACCCCAATCTTACATTTTCATCACATTAAAGGTCACCTACTGACAGTTTAACTTGGCTAAGTCTTTGGTGAAATTCAGTTTTGTCTCTCCATTCAGATACAATATGTACATGTAGTATGTAAATGTATTGTACACATGCATTTGATTTCTTCCCAAAACTTTGCCGGTAGTTGATTTCAACCAAAATTTAGGCAAGAAGGATGTAACGCAATAAAGATGGGGTACCTACCAATATGGGGGGGGGTAAAGTCTTGGGGGCATCCTCCAAGAGCACCAATAATGGCAGTAATTAGATTCATTTTTGCTTCTTCTTTAAGCCCTGTTGCAAAGTTGGTAAGTATCATCCTTAGAAGAAGTAGACTTCAATTTCTTAAACAGGGTACCTTGCCCACAAGGGGGCTCAGGGGCAGCACCTCTAAAGTGCCCTATTGTGAAAATGAGATATTTTAAAATGCTTGGCTGGGTTTTAACCAAATTAGGTAAGAATCATCCTTAGGCAAAGAGGATCTAAATTAATACAAATAGGGTACATTGTCCTTTATAAGGAGGGATTGGGGGGGGGGGGGGGGGGGCATTGCGTCCCAAGAGTCTGTGACACCAAATGGACATTCTTCCTTCTTCTGTACAACATATTGCTACGTGTGGAATGTAACCAAACTAGGTAGGAATGAGTCTTAGGGGAAAGAGACTTAAAATGTTTCAAGTATATTACATGATTATCTTCAAGGGGTCTGATGGAGGGGCAGTGCCCCCAAAGTGTCCCAATGGCAAATATTTCATGTACACATATTCTGCTTTTTAAAAACACACAGCTTGATTTCACTGCCCAATAAATCTTAGTTCAAGGGGATTTTAATATACAAATGGGGTACCTGCCCATACGGGGGTAGGGGGTGGGGGGCTCAGGTCCAGGGGCAGCACCCCTTAAGTACCCCAAACCTTTGATTTTTGTCTCGCCCACCGGAGGTGAAGGCGAGACTAAGGGATCCAAATGGCGTCCGTCCGTCACAAACGTTAAAGTTTACCTGCAAGACTCTCTTATGACAGATAACTTTGCAACCGTCACTCATTTTTCAACCAAACTTGGGTTGTAGATGCACTGAGGGGACCTGCATGTTATGGTGCCGTTGGAGGTCACATGATAAGGTCAAAGGTCATATGTTAAAATTTACCTGCAAGACTCTCTTATGACAGATAACTTTGCAACCATCACTCACTTTTCAACCAACCTTGGGTTGTAGATGCACTGAGGGCACTGATGGGGACATGCATGTTATGGTGCCGTTGGAGGTCACATGATGGGGTCAAAGGTCATTTGAGGTCATACGTTAAAGTTTACCTTCAAGACTCTCTTATGACAGATAACTTTGCAACCGTCACTCACTTTTCAACCAAACTTGGGTCGTAGATGCACTAAGGGGACCTGCATGTTATGGTGCCGTTGGAGGTCACATGATAAGGTCAAAGGTCATATGTTAAAGTTTACCTGCAAGAATCTCTTATGACAGATAACTTTGCAACCATCACTCACTTTTCAACCAAACTTGGGTTTTAGAAGCACTTGGGGGACCTGCATGTTATGCTGTCATCAGAGGTCACATGGTAAGGTCAAAGGTCATTTCAGGTCAAACATTATAGTTTACCCGCAAGACTCTCTTATGACATAACTTTGTAAACGTCACTTTCCAAACATTAGTAATGTAGATATATGCAAGCATAACTTATGCAGATTAATGCACTTGGGGGACCTGTTGCATGGCAACAGAGATCACGATATTTCTAGTTATCGCATGTGGGCGAGACACATTATCGCTAATGCCTTGGTCATCAAAATTTTGCCCCAATAATTACGCTATTAATGCAGGCGAGACTGCCCTTCGCATTTCCCTTGTTGTCCATTTGAGGCACAGTGAAATTTGCTTGCTCGTTATAACAGGAATGATTACCAATCTTTTTCTTTGTTTTAGAGGCACAAGATTTAGCTCGTTATAGCCGACCTCACTATAAAGGTTTCCCTTGTAGTATGCATCACCATGGTGAGATGAAGTGATTAAACTTTTGGTTTAGTTGGTCAAAGTTCATAAAGGTCATAGAGGTCAGTATATGCATGAAACCAAAGAACTGTTGGTTTTGTTATCACCATATCTCAACTATTTTGTATGCATGACTGTGATCAGACTTTTGGGTTGTTAGGTCAAATGTCAAAGAGGATAATTGAAATGTAAGTATAGGTTTTTTATTCTGGTTATCACAATATTTCAAGAACAGTTTGAGCCATGAACCTAGCTGAATTTAGGTGGAGGCATATAGGAGACCCAGTCGCATTCATTTTGTTTGATTTTGTATTCATGTACTTCTATCATTACTAGAACTTAAGATTACCTTATGATAGTATCATTATTCTTACACTCTACCTATTATTTACATGGTAATCTTTCATTGTATTTATCCTTAATTATGATCAATTCCATTACAGATATCAACATCAAAAGCAGGAGAAAAAGGTGATGATAAATCATCCAAGAAGAAGAAACATAGAAGGGGTCGACCAAAAGGATCACAGAATAAGTCGATTGGTAAGTGTTGGTGATTTAATGTCCCCCTTGATATCATACTGCTGTTAAAATATAGATGGTTTTCTTTACAATTATCTACTGTAATCAGTTGCTTCCTAGCAGTAAGCTGCATTGATATAATCTAGAGTTAGGCCAAATAAAATTGATTTCTAGTTTCTCGTCTGGAGTTTTTGAAAATGAGGAGGAGGTTTTGTGTTATTTAATATTTGATATTTTCCTGATACACAAAAATGCTATTGGATCAGTTTCTACACACTTTTCAAAAATTCAGTTTCACTTGTACATGCATTTCAAAGGTTTAAAATAAAAGAAAATTGCATTATATTAATGTGTTTTGTTATATCATTGTGTTGATGTCCTCATATTCATACTTATTTCATTTCAGAAAAAAATCAAACAACAAAAAAATGAGGCAGCCCGGAGAAGGGGACAAGAAACTAGGAATTATATTTATTTTTATTTGGCCTGACAGAGCAATAACATTGAGAGAAAATAGAAACGAACAGAAAAATTAATTTAAAAAAATTAACTAAATTTCAAGTAGCGGGAAAAAAATAGAACAGCCTAAAATAATTAATATAAAGTTCTGGTCAGACCTCACCGATTTCAATTAAAGGTGCACCCTACTATGTTGTGTGTACATGTGAGTATACACAGGGGCGGATCCAGGATTGAGTAAAAGAGGGGCACACAAATGAAGGTTTGTCAACTTTTGGAAAAGGTAGACTCATATTTTTTTAATAATAATTCCCTGACAAGCAACAACAAAGGGGGGGGGGGGGGGGAACATGGGGGGGGCACAATCGAGAAAATGCATACTTTTCTTCTAAAAGGGGGGGGGGGGGGGGGCAAAAGGGGGGGGCACGGCCGGAAGTGCCGGAAATGAGTATACATGTTAATAGTAGGGTAGCTGTAGGATATTGTTATCATTATAGATAACGATAAGGTCTGACCAGCGTTTATAAGACATATTAATATTTGAATTATCTCATTAATCATTTTGTTTAAAGAAAAATAATTATAAAAAAAAGAAGAAATGAAAGATTTGAAATAGAAGCATGTATTTCTCAAGTCAAAGGAAAATAGTTAATAAGTCACAATTAAATATAAAAGAAAAATGCTGAAGGGGAAGAGGCATATTTCAAGTAGGTACCTACTTGGTGCCTACATGTACGAGCTGTATTGTTTATTGGGAATGTACTTTAACTTGAAATATCTCTTTATAGAATCTACATTTGAAGTTCATATTTTGAATATAGTATATCGATATAGAACCCCTAACATACAGAACAAAATATTTGCTGGTGATTGGTACACTTTAAATGTCACATAATACATTTTATTCATTTGGTCCTAAGAAAATTTTAATTGGTAGTTCCATTATAGAATTTTATGTCATTTCTCATGTCATCTTTATTTTATGTCATTTCTCATGTCATCTTTATTTTATTTGTTGTTCTCTTTCAGAGGAGATTGAGGAAGAAAGGGAGAGGGATTTATACTCTAAACCTACCAACTGAAAAGGCCTTTGTGTATGCTGTGGTCTTGGCTGAAATCATCATGAGAAGATTCAGATGCAGAGTCAAGAATGGAAACCAAAAACTGATCAACATCACAGGAAAAAATCAAAGAAAACATGACCATTAACAGACTCAGGAGTGGAATCAACTACCACCAATCAAGCATGTGAGAAAGCTCTCCAAAAGCATTTATGTTGTCCATAGACTGAAAGAAAATCTTTCACATCAGGGAGACATTCTTTGTGGATACATGTAGCTTTCTTCTGCATGATAATACTTGATGAACACACAATCAACACAGAGAAAGAGACTCTAGAATCATTTGATCTAAAAGTGACTCAAACTACAGGGTTCCCACAGTTATGGAAAACTGGAAAGCCATGGAAAGGTAAATTCTTCTGGAAAGTCATGGAAAGTCATGGAGAATGAAAAAATAATCTCCCAAAGTCACAGAATAATCATGGAAAATGATTGTAGATATGGGCCGTGTATGGCTATGGCAGCCTTCCATTAAACAAACATGAAATAATATATACATGTATATCACTATGTGATATTTAAAAGATGCTTGGATGCTTTAACCCATAACAAAGTGGTACTTATCTGGTCATGGAAAAAGTCATGGAATTTGGTTCTCAAAGTACTGTGGAACCTTGAACTGACACATTCTTGGACTTTCAGAAGAGAGATGCACTCAGTCTAAATGTTTTAAATGAAATTGTTTATTGTTTTGTTGTAATGAACTGTGAGACTGCAATACAGAAGATGGTTAAAATAATTGTGAGCTTTCTCATTCTTTTCATGTCAGTTTGGAAGAACATCACAGTAGAAATGTCCCCTCAAAAGGACTGCTCTTCAAATGCCCTAGTATTTGAAATATGACAAGAAATAGCGGTAGTGTTTGGGCCGAACATCATGCTGCACATGTGTGTGCAGTCTCATGTAGTACCATTTCAGTGCATGTGCCTTTTAGCAAGATTGCATCAATTTTGTCTAATTTTGATCATTCCAAAACCTTGCAGTATACACTAATTCTTATGTAGACCATGATCAACCTTTCCCAATTGCTTGGAGACAGTTTCTTTCAAAATGTAATTGAATAACCAGTAGGGGTGGGAGTTTCGGGTATTTTTTCAATTCGGGAACCCGACAATTTTCGGGTGGTTCCCGTTTACCCGAAAATAATATAACACAAATTACAAGCTTATATTTACCCTTAAGAAGCTATTAACACTGGGAAAAACTCGAAAGCGCATCACTGCAGTGGGGCGCTACATGGATATTTACATGTAGATATTGAATGGCTGGTCGACGTTATCTACCGCCTTGTCATGTTACATACATGAGTAATCATTAAATACTTATTTTCGGGAAACGGGCATGTAATATTTTGACCCGGGACCCGATGCTCTCGGGCGGGACCCGGGTAACCGTTTTTAGTCCCAGCACTAATAACCAGAACTCAACTTTATCTTTAAGTCATGCAAGTAACGATAGTGCAGAAAGAGTGCTCAAAGGGCTGACTCAAAATGCTAGGGGTTTTCTTTGTTAGTCATTTCCTTATCAGTGGGACTGAATTATTTTCCTGCTATCATCGTACAAACTGTTTATATGAGGAATATCAATATACATGTATCTCATGTGATTGAATCATAATTATGACTTAAAGGGAAGGTTGAGATCTGGGAAAGGTAAAAAATAATTTGTGAGCTCTCTCATCCCTTTTATGTCAGTTAGGAAGAATATCATAGTAGAAATATCCCCTGAAAAGGATTGCTCATATTTGAAATCTGACGAGAAACAGCTGAAGTGTTCAGGCCGAACATGTATATGTAGTCCCATATACACATTTCTGTGCTGTGCATGTGACATCACTCAGGATTGATTCAATTTCTTCTTGTTTTGGTGATTCCAAAACCTTACAGCATGCGCAATTCTTATTTACTATATAATCAACCTTTTCCAATTGCTTTGAGACAGTTTCTTTTAGAATGCTGTCGCATGACCAGAACTCAACTTTATTTTTAATCCTGGGGGGTGTTTCATAAAGCTGTTCGTAAGTTACGCACAACTTTACGCACGACTGGTGATCAGTTTTTGTGCTCAATGATTGAGAATCTGATTAGTATGGCTCCCAAGAACATGTTCCAGTCGTTCGTAAAGTCATTCGTAACTTTACGAACAGCTTTATGAAACACCCCCCAGGTCAATTACAATATCTCCAAAATTACAATTTTATTTCTGGAGGCATCATGCATTGAGAATAATTGTTTGTCTCTCCCCCAGTGGTGTATCCAGAGATAAAATTGACGGGTACATGTATAGATTCTCCCCAGACATTAAATGTACATGTATTGTACATGTACCTTGGCTCATGAAGGCAGCCCTCGTCTCCTGATATTTCTATAGTATAGTGCAATGACATGTGTATAGAGTACCGAAGTGTGACATCAAATTTTGATTTTTGTATTTTTGTATTTTTATTACCATATTTCGGTAGAGCATGATGGAAAACGTTCACATTGATGGTGGCCCAAGTTATGGTTATATGAATATCTAATTAGCCCCATTGAAGTCAGTGTAAATTGGCCTGGTTCTTAACAGTTTAGAACCAGGCCAATTTAACACTGACTTCAATGGGGCTAAGGAGGTATTCATGCGGCGGCCATATCTCGGGGCCCAATGGGCCAATTGCCATAAAATTTGGGCTCTGGATGTTTTTCACCCATGTTCCTTTCCTTTGAGATATGGTATAAAAAATGTCAAAATGAAAAAAAACAGCTTTTTGTGACGCCATCACTTCGGTACTCTATTGTAGAATAAATTTTAAAAGAAGATCAAGGGATTGGGTGTAGGAATTAAGAGGTTGAAGGTTATAGCAGGGGCGGATCCCAGGTTTTTGTTCAAGGGGTTAATTCCGAAGAATTTCTGACAACAGCAAAAAAATCTAAAAGGTTTTTACATTATCTGCTACCCTTTTGGTCCAAACTTCGAAAGGGGACACATTTTTTGAGGTTGTGTACTTAAGGTATGCCGCATGTTCTTTTGTTGTTTGTTGTTTGTTTTTTTGGGGGGGGGCACGGGTCAGTTGTGCCTGTAATTCCATCAGTGGGTCATAGGGTGGAAACGGTTATAAAATGAAATTATTCCTCCTCCCTGTCACTCTAAGAACTTTGGAAAAGTTAAGAGTAGAACAAGATATACATTCCTCTCAGAGTAAATTTTGAATGCTTTTTTAGCGGGGTTACAATGGAGACATCCTAGAATATTTCAAACACCCATGTATTTTTCTTACAGTGTGTATGGGTCAGAATTAGTAGTAAACGTGTGACAGGAGAAAACTGCGACAGAATTTCTTCTCATGACAACTTTTGTATACATCATTGTAATACCATTCCATCTAAAAATAATTCCACCACAACAAACTCAAGACTGATAACCATTTCATTGCTGTGGCAACAGCACTATATTAGCCAAGGTTTTCGTGATTGGGATTTAAGTTCCGTCCTGTCGCACTAATAAGTGATGAACATATCAATGAATTAGTTATTCTTTTTTTTTTGTTCGGGTATTGCTTGCAAACTTGAAGTTCATGTATGTTAGAAGCCACCACAACAAACACAGCAAATACAGTGGAAACTTGTTATAAAGAGCTCTGATATAACATGGTTCCTGATATAACAAGGCAGTTTGGCTGGTTTCCAGGGCCCGTATTCAATTCAGTACTTAAGATTGAAATTTGAGTAGTTTACTTAGTTTTTGGCTGAGATAAGACACTTAAGCAATTTTGGTATTCAGTTGAATCTTTTGGCTAAGTATTTTACCCTAAGTCTGAGACAGCTCCCTAGCAGACTTAAGCCAATTTACCGTACTTGATTGGCAAGAACATGACATGGCTTTCACATACACGGAGCAACTATAAGCTGTGCGCAAGCAAACCTTGTCATGTTCCTGCCAATCAAGTAATCTACTGTGACACATTTATTACGCATGAGTTTGGACAAGATATGTGACGTAACAATGGATATCAGTAAGTATTTTGCCTTAAAGTCGGCTTGCTAAATAAGAATCCCTTAAAGTGATCTGAATACGAGTTAAGCCATTTTACTTAGCCGAGTTTAATGCTTAGTAATTTACTTAATTAATGCGCATTTTGATTTGAATACCGCCCAGGGCCCCATTGCATAAAACTTGCCAACTTGCCATTAACAGTAACTTTGCCATCAATGGTAACTCCCATGGAAACCTTGATTTTGATTGGCTGTTGAGTGAAGTTACCATTGATAGCAGAGTTACCATCCATGGTAAGTTTTATGCAACGGGGCCCAGGCCTTTATGTTCTTTTATTTTTTTATCCTGAAACATGTATAAAGAGATTGCTGATATAACAAGGTAATTTTCATGGTCCCAAGGTCCTCATTATAGCATATTTCCACTGTATATGCTTTCTGCAGACTATCTATCTGGCCAAAGAGCAAACAAATGCATGCATGTATATTTCTATTGCATGATGTCTTTACAGATTGTACCACAGAGCTGGGTTGGATCAAGGATTTGTAAAAGGAGGCGGCGTCACAATTCTGAAATATATATGATAAAAATAAGTAGACAGATAATGTTGCATTTTGGGGCTGCTGATTTACTTTTTAAAAATGGGTAACAAGTCAAGAAACACAAAGAGATAGCACACTTTTTAGGTGCCTTTTAAGTTGGAACTTTGAAGGGGCATATATTTTAGGTGGTTGTGTTAATGGATATTTAATTTTGTTCTGAGGGGTAGGGGGATGTGCAGCATTTCCTAAAATCTACCAGTGCCACAGATAATCTATATATTTGTACCTCTTCAGAAAAATAGATGCTATGTACAGATTGAAAGAATGGCTTAATTTAACGCTAAATGCTCGAGAAATAAATATTTTGACCATTTTCTTGTTGGATAGATATCATCTTATCATTTCCCTCTTCTTCATCATGTGTTAATAATTATGACCAATCACTTTAAAGATTTAAAGTGCAGTTGCTAATGTGGTGTGAGATATTTATATATGTAGAAGGATCATTATTACCAGAAATATATGTACACAGTATTTGTCATTTTTATAAATGTTTGATACAGAAAATAAAATGTTTATTGCTATATTTGTCAAGGTTTATCAATACAAATTTTCTCAGTTTTTATAATTGCAAATCAGTGATGTGTATATGAAAGCATCCAAATTTTAACATGGGATTACACTTGACTTTGATTTCTTGATGATTGCGTGTATTTTCAATAGATTGTCAATGGCTGAATATGAATGGTAAGCACTGATTGGGTAGTGGTTACAGTTAGATCAAGTTTGAATACAACTAAATGGTCACCAAAATGTAAGTAGACCTGTACATCTTTTCTTGCAAAGTGAATCGAGACAATTGACCAGGTTTTGATTCAGAGCTCTAAAAGTTTTACCAATGCATAGGTAGAATAAGCAAAAATTCTGCATAGGGTGTCAATTTTTTGTTGCATAACCATATTGTGTTTAATGCCAGGAATTTTTTGGAAAGGAGAATAAGCCTTGAAATTCTTAAATTGGCAACATTGAGAGATTCAAAATCATTGTTTTTTTTATCGAAATTGGCCATTTTTTAAACTTTTCAACAAAGTTTCTAACCATATATTGTTTTCAAAGACATTTCATTTTATAAAAACCATGTAGCACTGAAAGAAAAATATTGTTGCCAATTTGAATAACAAAATGTGATCAATTTAGCCCTTGGAAATTTTTTTTTTTTTCTGTCTATGTAATTTTTTAATCTTTCTTGTATAATTATTATGTATGTTAATTTGTTAGGCGCCTTGAGCATCCCTTGGGATGGATATGTGCCCATTATAAATGATGCCATTATTATTGTCATGACAGGGTTAAAGCAATTTTTATAGGGAATCGTAAACATCTAGTCGTTTGATTTTTGGGGGTGATTTTTTTTTTTGGGGGGGGGGGGGGGGGGATCGGGGTGGTCTGTAAGTCTGTAAGCGAGCGATGATGAGGATACATCCACATGATTGACAGAGCATTCAATGCTATCACAATCAAAATATGGGAAATAGTGAATTGAATAAAAATTAGGAGTTTTAACTGTCAACTTTTATCTTGTTGACCGTATAATCCCCAAACAATCTAGTATACCGGTAAGCATTCTTGGATGCAGTAACACAGCGTGGCTCCAGCGTTGAGGGAGCTCTGCATCATTAAAAATATATACATGTATGTATACATATATATGACTAAAGGGTACATTAGCTGGACACACAACAATGCGGTTTATTCCGTCATAATAGCGCCACCTACATTAGCGGGACAGTTGAGCATAGACAAAACTGTCCAGCTAATGTAGCCTTTAGAGTTATATATATATATATTTATATGTATATAATATCTATGTATATCATGGTGGGGCGTCTTTTTAGATGGATAAAAAGTAAAATTATTAGGCCACCAATTCGGGAAGGGTATAGAAGGGGTTCCTATCATCTTATTTCTGACGTTCCCCTCCCCCTTCTCCATCTCTCTCTCCATCTCTCTCTCTCTCTCTCCATCTCTCTCTTCTCTTGCCATGCAATTGATGGGAGGCATGTGCCCCTACTCGTGCCCCCCATAGCTAGCTGAGTCACTGATGGATGCCTTTTCATTACATCTGTTTACTGACACAACACATCCACAATCCTTTAAAAGTGCAAGATGCGAAAAGAACAATACCTCTAAAAGTTTCTTTCTCACGATTCACCCCAAAAATTATACTTTCTGAAGGACTTTACAATGACAAATTATCATGTCAGCGGAAATAACCTTACATTTGCATGAAAAGTCAAATGACCTAGCATAAATATGCACTCGTTTTGAACTTCATGGCGGATGTACAAGTTGGAAGCAGTTGAAAAATTGTTACACGAATACTTTGAGTTCATAAAACGACTTATATTTCCCATGTCCGAGGTTCAGTGATAAAAAAGCAGGCTACTTGTAAAACATACAACTCAATGTCAAAATGGAGCTATTTGATTTTGGCATTGCCAATAAATTATTTCTGCCCCCCCCCCCCCTTCTCTCTCTCTCTCTCTCTCTCTCTCTCGCTATCCACCCCCCCCCCCCCCCCCCCCATATAGATACGTCACAGTTGGCCAGTGTATATATAACAGTGCATCTCTCTCTCTCTCCCTCTCTTCCCCTCTCCCTCCTCTCTCTGTCGCTCCCTCTCTCTATCTCTATCCCTCATTCTCTCTTGTAGGATACATTTCTTTACTTTTTGTCTCGCCCACCGGAGGTGAAGGCGAGACTAAGGGATCCAAATGTCGTCCGTCCGTCACAAACGTTATGACAGATAACTTTGCAACCGTCACTCACTTTTCAACCAAACTTGGGTTGTAGATGCACTGAGGGGACCTGCATGTTATGGTGCCGTTGGAGGTCACATGATAAGGTCAAAGGTCATTTCAGGTCAAACGTTAAAGTTTACCTGCAAGACTCTCTTATGACAGATAACTTTGCAACCGTCACTCACTTTTCAACCAAACTTGGGTTGTAGATGCACTGAGGGACCTGCATGTTATGGTGCCGTTGGAGGTCACATGATAAGGTCAAAGGTCATTTCAGGTCAAACGTTAAAGTTTACCTGCAAGACTCTCTTATGACAGATAACTTTGCAACCGTCACTCACTTTTCAACCAAACTTGGGTTGTAGATGCACTAAGGGGACCTGCATGTTATGGTGCCGTTGGAGGTCACATGATAGGGTCAAAGGTCATTTGAGGTCATACGTTAAAGTTTACCTGCAAGACTCTCTTATGACAGATAACTTTGCAACCGTCACTCACTTTTCAACCAAACTTGGGTTGTAGATGCACTGAGGGGACCTGCATGTTATGGTGCCGTTGGAGGTCACATGATAAAGTCAAAGGTCATTTCAGGTCAAACGTTAAAGTTTACCTGCAAGACTCTCTTATGACAGATAACTTTGCAACCATCACTCACTTTTCAACCAAACTTGGGTTGTAGATGCACTGAGGGGACCTGCTTGTTTATGGTGCCGTTGGAGGTCACATGATAAGGTCAAAGGTCATTTGAGGTCATACGTTAAAGTTTACCTGCAAGACTCTCTTATGACAGATAACTTTGCAACCGTCAGTCACTTTTCAACCAAACTTGGGTTGTAGATGCACTAAGGGGACCCGCATGTTATGGTGCCGTTGGAGGTCACATGATAAGGTCAAAGGTCATACGTTAAAGTTTACCTGCAAGACTCTCTTATGACAGATAACTTTGCAACCGTCACTCACTTTTCAACCAAACTTGGGTTGTAGATGCACTGAGGGGACCTGCATGTTGTGGTGCCGTTGGAGGTCACATGATAAGGTCAAAGGTCATTTCAGGTCAAACATTATAGTTTACCGCAAGACTCTCTTATGACATAACTTTGTAAACGTCACTTTCCAAACAGTAATGTAGATATATGCAAGCATAACTTATGCAGATTTATGCACTTGGCCTTTGGGGGAGCTATTGCATTGCAACAGAGATCACGATATTTCTAGTTATCGCATGTGGGCGAGACACATTATCGCTAATGCTTGCCTTGTTTGTTGATAATGGTAATAGGCGCGCGGTTTTAGAGATTGTTTATATGAACTTTTCAAAAGACATATGAAAAGTACATATAATTGCATTCAAGTCTACTATACAATAATTATTTTGCTTCATCTTCATTCCTGGGAGGACTATTAATTTGCGTCCGAACGGTTGGATATATTAAGGTGAACGGCAATCAAAATGGTTTTATCCTCTTTGGGGTAATTTGCGAAATTTTTTAAAGCTTTCAACCCCACACATGTAAGTTCCCCACAAAAAAATCATGGCAATGCCCCCACCCCCGTTTGAAATACATCAGCCATATGTACTTTATTATTCTTTATTAATTAAAAAAAAGATACTGAGTAAAATATTGCCAAATATGAGGGCAATTTATGTGCTCGGACCATTTTCGGGGCAAATCTACACAATATTCAAAGGGTCATGATTCGGCAAAAACAGCACCCAAGTTTAATGGGCATGAAATTGCCCAAAGTTAGTGGGACACTTAAATTGGCTCCGTGTTAGGTTATTGTGTTTTGTTTTGTTTTGTTTTTTACCCAGTATACCCAAGCCATGATCTTGTAAATGCATTCAGGATCAAAAAGAGATCGACTGGGGCAAGTCTTTTTTTTTTCTGTATTATTGTCGGAAACGAAATCCAGTTTCTAAAGACTATTAAAAACTCGAAAAGACCAGCGATTGCACAAAGATTAGCAACAAATGTGAGTTTCATAAATACATTTGAGGAAGTCAGATTGCTATAATGATTATCAGTTGACGTTCGTACATCAATATCATTTCCAGACTAACCAGCAGATGGTGTCGAATGTTTTCTTAAGTTCGTTTAATCAGAGGACATATAGTAACCAAAGTAGGTCAGAATGATAATAATAAACAAGTTTTCCAGGTACACTATCCTTGTTAAGGATATTACCAATAAAGAATCCCGAACTATGATTAGAGACTGTATTTTCGTCTTGTATATACTAACCGTCCTATTATATTCAACACAGTTTCAAACATTGCACGCAGGCATCAAAGAGGGATTGAGTTTGCGAAATGGACGCATCCTTTGTTTAGCATAATGAGGAACGTGTGTGTGTGTGTGTGTGTGTAATTGGGTTTTTTTACAACGTGTATCAATCAGATATGATTATTTACGTCTGGGACCGACCTTAACGTCACCATCCGAAAGACGTGACTCAGTCTCGAACCTGGGTCCGCTGAATCAGTTTATAACTTCCACTGGTAGCTGGATTACAGGCGCACGCACACACGCCCAGTTAATTCCCTTGGCATCTTAAAATCTTCCTTACCACCTTCTCTAAGTGCCTTGCCTCCTCACCTTTCTTCCTTAAAAACGTTTTCCTCTCCCCTCCTCCACAAACCCCAACCTCACCCTCTTTTTGAAGTTCCTGATGCCTGCCTCTTATTATCCACCTTTCCTCAGACACCCCTCTCCATCCCCTCTCACCCCACCCCTCTTGATCCTCCTCTGTTGAAGGTCATCTTCGAGTCCCATCTGATTCCATCCTCTTACACAATCCTTCTCTTCAAAGCAACTTCCTCTATCTCACCCATAACCCTCCTCCTGAATTCTCCTCCTCGCCAAGCCTTCACCCTGAGCTCATTCTCACCTCCTATTTTCTACAACCTTCTTCCTAATCTGTCTCCTAAAACTCAGTGCCCCCTCCTCAGCGTACTCTTCCCGACCCACCCTGTACCACCCCTAAAACCTCGCTGCTCATTCCTTCCTCCTCTCCTCAATCCTCTCCTTATTCCCCCATCAAAGGCGACGGTGGTGGTGCAAAAATTATCGGATCGTCGTCGGGCTCTGAATATGACTATCATAATACGCGTAGGTTGGAGTCCCATGCTGAGCTGACCAAAAAAAAAAGAAGAGAAAAAAGATTGTCTCACCACGTTGAGTGTAAAAGTGTATCCCGCCTCTCTGTCCCCGATGCAGGCTCGGGTTCAGAGGAAAACACTTCGTTCCTCGGACAGGACGTTAACTGGAGCGAGTATAGGAGAGCCACACCTATGCACGTTAATAATCCACTACATTTCTCGCAAGGAGGAGAGTGTCAACCCGGTATTTAGTGTGCCTGAAATAAACAAATGGAAGTGGTACCATAGAAAAAAAAACTGCAATAATCTTCAGAATTAAAGGAGGCAGTTGTACCCGAACTGGAGAAACCCTTCTTCTCCTCCG